>JALBWW010000005.1:0-2500 GCA_023212625.1 Styphnolobium japonicum
TACGTATTGCTCCTAAACCCTAAACCCTAAACCCTAAACCCTAAACCCTAAACCCTAAACCCTAAACCCTAAACCCTAAACCCTAAACCCTAAAACCCTAAACCCTAAACCCTAAACCCTAAACCCTAAACCCTAAACCCTAAACCCTAAACCCTAAACCCTAAACCCTAAACCCTAAACCCTAAACCCTAAACCCTAAACCCTAAACCCTAAACCCTAAACCCTAAACCCTAAACCCTAAACCCTAAACCCTAAACCCTAAACCCTAAACCCTAAACCCTAAACCCTAAACCCTAAACCCTAAACCCTAAACCCTAAACCCTAAACCCTAAACCCTAAACCCTAAACCCTAAACCCTAAACCCTAAACCCTAAACCCTAAACCCTAAACCCTAAACCCTAAACCCTAAACCCTAAACCCTAAACCCTAAACCCTAAACCCTAAACCCTAAACCCTAAACCCTAAACCCTAAACCCTAAACCCTAAACCCTAAACCCTAAACCCTAAACCCTAAACCCTAAACCCTAAACCCTAAACCCTAAACCCTAAACCCTAAACCCTAAACCCTAAACCCTAAACCCTAAACCCTAAACCCTAAACCCTAAACCCTAAACCCTAAACCCTAAACCCTAAACCCTAAACCCTAAACCCTAAACCCTAAACCCTAAACCCTAAACCCTAAACCCTAAACCCTAAACCCTAAACCCTAAACCCTAAACCCTAAACCCTAAACCCTAAACCCTAAACCCTAAACCCTAAACCCTAAACCCTAAACCCTAAACCCTAAACCCTAAACCCTAAACCCTAAACCCTAAACCCTAAACCCTAAACCCTAAACCCTAAACCCTAAACCCTAAACCCTAAACCCTAAACCCTAAACCCTAAACCCTAAACCCTAAACCCTAAACCCTAAACCCTAAACCCTAAACCCTAAACCCTAAACCCTAAACCCTAAACCCTAAACCCTAAACCCTAAACCCTAAACCCTAAACCCTAAACCCTAAACCCTAAACCCTAAACCCTAAACCCTAAACCCTAAACCCTAAACCCTAAACCCTAAACCCTAAACCCTAAACCCTAAACCCTAAACCCTAAACCCTAAACCCTAAACCCTAAACCCTAAACCCTAAACCCTAAACCCTAAACCCTAAACCCTAAACCCTAAACCCTAAACCCTAAACCCTAAACCCTAAACCCTAAACCCTAAACCCTAAACCCTAAACCCTAAACCCTAAACCCTAAACCCTAAACCCTAAACCCTAAACCCTAAACCCTAAACCCTAAACCCTAAACCCTAAACCCTAAACCCTAAACCCTAAACCCTAAACCCTAAACCCTAAACCCTAAACCCTAAACCCTAAACCCTAAACCCTAAACCCTAAACCCTAAACCCTAAACCCTAAACCCTAAACCCTAAACCCTAAACCCTAAACCCTAAACCCTAAACCCTAAACCCTAAACCCTAAACCCTAAACCCTAAACCCTAAACCCTAAACCCTAAACCCTAAACCCTAAACCCTAAACCCTAAACCCTAAACCCTAAACCCTAAACCCTAAACCCTAAACCCTAAACCCTAAACCCTAAACCCTAAACCCTAAACCCTAAACCCTAAACCCTAAACCCTAAACCCTAAACCCTAAACCCTAAACCCTAAACCCTAAACCCTAAACCCTAAACCCTAAACCCTAAACCCTAAACCCTAAACCCTAAACCCTAAACCCTAAACCCTAAACCCTAAACCCTAAACCCTAAACCCTAAACCCTAAACCCTAAACCCTAAACCCTAAACCCTAAACCCTAAACCCTAAACCCTAAACCCTAAACCCTAAACCCTAAACCCTAAACCCTAAACCCTAAACCCTAAACCCTAAACCCTAAACCCTAAACCCTAAACCCTAAACCCTAAACCCTAAACCCTAAACCCTAAACCCTAAACCCTAAACCCTAAACCCTAAACCCTAAACCCTAAACCCTAAACCCTAAACCCTAAACCCTAAACCCTAAACCCTAAACCCTAAACCCTAAACCCTAAACCCTAAACCCTAAACCCTAAACCCTAAACCCTAAACCCTAAACCCTAAACCCTAAACCCTAAACCCTAAACCCTAAACCCTAAACCCTAAACCCTAAACCCTAAACCCTAAACCCTAAACCCTAAACCCTAAACCCTAAACCCTAAACCCTAAACCCTAAACCCTAAACCCTAAACCCTAAACCCTAAACCCTAAACCCTAAACCCTAAACCCTAAACCCTAAACCCTAAACCCTAAACCCTAAACCCTAAACCCTAAACCCTAAACCCTAAACCCTAAACCCTAAACCCTAAACCCTAAACCCTAAACCCTAAACCCTAAACCCTAAACCCTAAACCCTAAACCCTAAACCCTAAACCCTAAACCCTAAACCCTAAACCCTAAACCCTAAACCCTAAACCCTAAACCCTAAACCCTAAACCCTAAACCCTAAACCCTAAACCCTAAACCCTAAACCCTAAACCCT